>JAUMJL010000404.1:1570000-1596811 GCA_033558185.1 Dromococcyx pavoninus | reverse complement strand
GTGCTCCCGCGCCGGTTCCCCATTGGCCAATTCGAACGGACGGAAGTGCGCTCTGGGCGCGCCGCGGGTCCTGCTGGGAATTGTAGTCCGTCGGGGCTCGCAGTCCTCTGCGCCTGGCCGCGTCACCGAGAGGTAACAGGAGCTCCGGGGGGCCTGCAGGACCCGGGGAGCCGCACGGGCGGCCCCAGCCCTGGGAGGGTACCCGTCGGGCCGCGGGGCAGCGAGAACTCATCCGAGGCTGCAGTAATGTTAATGGGAAAACACTAATTATTTCTTCAAAATACAAATTATCAGCCTTGAAATTCGAGTTGTTCCCCCGAAAAACGAATCACTCGCCCTAAAATACTAATTATTCTCTCTGAAATACAAATTAATTATTGCTCCGAAACACGAATTATGCCCCCGAAAAAAATGAATTATTGCCCTGGAGCACGATTTTTTTTCCCCCGAAATACGAATTATTCGCACTGGAAACGGGTCCGGAGGGCGGGGTGGCAGCACGAGCTCCCGGTACCGGTGCTCACTACCGTCGGCATCCCCGCCGACCTCGGGCAGTCCCGGGCTGCGGCTGCGGATCCGGGCTCTACCGGGAAAGGCGGCCTTGGAGAGCCTCCCCATCCCTACGCACCGAAAATCACCTCGATTGTCCCTTCGGGGTGGTTCTTTTCTCTCCTTTTTTCGCTGTCACCGCTGCGAGCGTCCCCGGCACCGGCGGGATTCCCTAAGGGAAACGAAATAACGAGCAGAGGGCAGGAAAATAGCGGAGCCCCGGCGTACGCCGCTGCCCAGTGGGTCGGTCCGTCCATCCCTCCCTCCATTCCTTCACCACTCCATCCGTCCCTCCATCCCTCCCTCTAGAAGGGACTGTTTTCCCGTGGCGCCAGTGTCTTTTCCAGCCGGGTCGGGAACCAGAGGGTACCTGCCCGAGCCCCCCGGCTGGGACATGCGATGGAGCTGCCACCTTTACAAACCAGGCTTAAAAACCTTTTATTTTTTTTCTTCTTTCTTTAAAAATATTTACAGATCTGAAATAACGCTTTTTAATTATTTTTTTCTCTTTTCAAGTGTCAGGGTCAGCGGGGAGGGGGCTCTCCCTCTGCCCGCCCCTCCCGTCAGTCCCGTTCGGAACCCCCGCCGCCGAGGAGCACCGAGAACCCCGCACGGAGCCCCCGGGAGAGCCCCGCCCGGTGACATCCCGGTCAATCCTGGTGCCATTCGGTGTCATCCCTGTCCATCCCAGTCCATCCCGATGGCGTCTAGGTGCCATCCCGATCCATGCCGATGGCGTCCAGGTGCCATCCCGGTCCATGTCGATGGCGTCCAGGTGCCATCCCGGTCCATGCCGATTCCAGCCCCGGCGGATGGGCGGCGGGGGCTCAGTAGTCGATCTTGTTGTAGAGGTTGTAGAGCGGCAGCGCTGAGATGTTGCTGCTGGGGTAGTAGAGAGGGGCCGGGAAGGCGATGGAGCGCGGCACGGGCACCCGGAGCAGGGAGTTGTCCCTGAGCACCAGCGGCATTCCCACCAGAGTCTGCGCCGAGGCGTGCGCCAGGTTGGCCGCCTCCAGCTCCGCCGAGAGCTGCCGCTTCCACTTGTTCCTGCGGTTCTGGAACCAGGTCTTCACCTGGGTCTCCGTGAGCTGCAGGCTGGAGGCGAGGCAAGCGCGCTCCGAGCTGCTCAGGTAGCGCTTCACGTCGAAGGTGGACTCGAGTTGGTACACCTGGCTGCGGCTGAACACCGTGCGAGTCTTCTTCTTGGCCGTGGGGCAGCCCTGCCTCTCCCCGCAGGGCGGAGAGTCCGGGCCCGGCGCCTTCGCCTTCTCCTCCTCCTCCTCCTCCTTACGGCCCTGCGGGGGGGGCGGCACCGCCGGGACCCGCGCCCCGCCGGCCCCCGGGGCACCTGCAACAGAGCCAGCGCGGGGTGTGTGTGGGACATCCCACGGATGGGACCCCCTGTGGACAGGACATTCCTGTGGACGGGACCCCCTTACAAACAGGACAGTGCAATGCATCGGGAACCCCCGACAGAACGGACCCCGACGAACGAGACACCCCAGGTGGGACAATACCGCGTATATCCGGGCAGGCACCGTCCGCCTCCCATCCCGGCTGGAAAAAGCACCGGGGCCGGGACAAAATATTCTCTTCTGGGCTATCACTGTGTCTCCATCACATGGACGGAGGGATGGATGAAGGGACGGATGGAGAGATGAATGGAAAGACGGATGGAGGGATGGACGGATATCCAGGTGGCACTGCACTCCGCAAAGGCAGCAGAGCACCGGGATAGGGATGCTCCCTATCTCACACGACCCGGCAGATTTTGCTTTGCAGTACCTAAAAAACAGATCACTTCGCCCCTCGCCCGAGCGATGCACACAGGCAGAACCTCAGAAAAGGGGCCTTATCCACCGCATCATCCCCTCCGGGGGAACCAACCCCAGGTCGGGTGGGAAGGGAGAAAAAAAGCCATCTTATTTTTAACCCAGTTCCTCCTCCCCCGTTCGGCCATGGATGGCGCAAATTCGTTTTGCCCCGGATGGGGGGGTGGTGCGGGACAGACCCTCCCTTTTCCTCCCCAGAGGGGGCCGGGCCCTCTGCTGCCCTTCCTGGCGGGGTCCATCCCGTCTCATCCCATCGCATTCCACCCCATCCCATTCCGGCACTCACCGAGGCAGGTGAAGCCGAGGGGCTGGTGTTTGTGGCACGGCTCGGCGGGGCCGTGAGCCTCTGGGCAGAAGCAGGGGCGGTGTTTCCAGCTCTCCTCCGGCTCCTCGTCCTCCGAGGAGAGCGAGAGGGTTCTGGTGCGGGGGGGGTCGGCGCTGCCCAGGATGGACTGGATGGTGAAGCTGGAGATGGGAGCAGCCGCCGGACAGCCCTTGCTGGGGTCTTCCTTGCTGCTCATCCTGGGTTCATAAGAAAGCAGAGGGGGGGAGCTGCCGCTTTGGAGGGGTTCGGAGGGCTGCTTTAGGGGTGCTGTCGGCGCTGCCGGCGCTCCCCGCGCCCGCCCAGCCCGACTGCATCGCTCCTTCCCCCGCGCCCCTATTGAGCTGCGGGCGGCGGGGCTTCATTTGCATGGGGGAGGCTGCTGCCGCGCCCATCACCGCGGCGGCGGGCGCGGGAAGTTTGGAAACCCTCAGGGTCTTGGGGGGTGGGGGCACCGCAGGCACCGGAAAGGGCACCCTCAGTGCGGTCCCCGGGGCTCCGACCCCGCGGCCCCGGGGAATGATGCTGAGCCCCCCCGCCCCGGGGAAGGGTGCTGAGCGCCCCTGGTGGAGGGATGCTCAGCTCCCAGTGGGTGCAAGGGAGAGGGACTGAATCTGGCCGGGATAAAAATCCAGGGATCCGCACCCTTCTTACTCATCAGAGAGGAGGGGGAAAATCCTGTTTCTGTGCGCCAGGAAAAGCCACCTTCGAGAAACCGGTTGCGATATAACAAACATCTCGCGAAATGTCTCCTGCATTTCCTTCCCAGGCTCTGCAAGCGGAGGGGAGCAGGGAAGGAGGGGGAGCCCTCCTACGCTTCCAAACAAACTTGATCAGGAGTCAAGAGCTCTTTTCCTGGGGCTGGGGTCACCCCTCCTGGAGCGGAGAGCTTAGCTCTTGCTTCCCCCCGGGGCCTCACCAACCACATCTGGAAATACCGTTAATTAATGAAGACTGGGCCAGTTTTGCGGCTGGTTGGGCCAGAACCCCCCACTCCGGGGGTCGGGGTGGGACAGAATCCCAGGGAAAACAACTCCGCCGGGGACTGGGGAGGCACCCCTCGAAGGCGAGTGCTACTCCAGCTCGAAATTCCCGGGGGTTTGATGGCATTCATGCCCAGGTGCAGAACCCTTGGCCTTGGCAGGGCCAAGGGGGTTTAACCCCGCGCTGCCCGGGGTGCCCTGTAGGAGGAGAAAATTCCTGCCCCGGGGTAGGATTCGTGCCCTGGGAGCAGGGGTTCCTCCTCCCCCGAAACATAACCCCCTCCAAAAATATATATATTTAAATCGGGGAAAGCAAAGAAGGAGATGGAAATACACAAATCAATAGAGACAAATGTCAAGACGTTTTAAAATGACATTTTCATTAACTCCGAGTCACCATATTATGTCTGGTATATTGAATAAAGTACTCATAATATAATTAGGTATAGCGAGATGACGACTGTTACCCAGACCAGCGGCATAATCTTTAACTACTTAACTACTTGATAGACTCATTAATGGACTAATTGATTAGAAAAGTGCTCCAGCTCCTCCTCTCCCTGCGAGGGGCAGGTGCTGTCCTGTTTTACCGCATTAACCTTTTCAGCGCTTTTCAACAGGGTCGCGACACATTACAAATGGTCAGCTTTAATCATGGTGTCAGCTCATTAACCCGGGAAGACCCGACTCGGAAATACAATTTAAGAAATCGTCCTTCATCCCGAGCCGCCGCACCGGCCAGCGCCGCACCGGGACCCCGTACCCCTTCTGGCCCCGCACTCGGATCCCGCATCCCTCCCGACCCTCGCATACCTCCCGCACCTGGACCCTCGCATCCCTCCCGCACCCGGACCCCCTCACCATTCCTGGCCCCACACGCAGACACCCGCTTCCTTCCCGCACCCGCACCCGCACCCTGCATCCCTCCCGTCCCTTCACTGCGACTCCCACATTCCTCCCGCAAAAGAACTCGGCCAGGGGATCAGCCCGGCCAGGGGGAGAGCCGCTCTTGGGAGGGGTCTGCAGCCGGGAGGGAGAGTGACCGAGGAGCAACCTCTCTCCTCGGCCAGCACTCAACGTGACCCCGCTGGCTTCCAGCTGCCTCTCCTTTCCCTCACAGCCCACCCGCAGCCCCCGGCGCTGCCCTCCCTTCCCCACGGAGGGGGTCCTTCCAGGGGGAGCTGCCTGGAATGTTCCCAGACCTGGCCGGTGGATGCTCCCCGATTGGACCAGGGGATGCTCCCAGATTGGACCAGGGAATGCTCATAGGTTAGATCAGAGGGATACTGTCACACCAGAGGGATGCTGGCCAGGAGAATGTTCCCACACCGGGCCAGGAGGATGCTCCCGCACCAGTGGATGCTCCCACACCGGGCCGGGGGATGCTCCCAGATTGGATCAGGGGAGTGTTCCCACACAGGGGGATGCTTCCACAGCGGGGCAGGGAGATGCTCCCACACTGGAGGGGGTGTTTCCTCACCGGACCAGAAGGGTGCTCCTAGGCTGGACCAGATGGATCCTCCCATGCCAGGGGTATACTCCCACATCGAGCTGGAAGGATGCTCCTAGACCGGCCCAGGGAGATGCTCCTACACCACAGGGATACACCCACAGCGGGGGGATGTTCTGGGTGGGGGTGTTGGATTCTATCCCGGGAGGTGTGTGCTGGCCAGAGGACGCAGAAGCCCTGCGGTCAGGCGTGAGCCCTGTCCGGCCACAACCACAAAGCGCCCAGATTTCTCCGAAATGAGTATTTCAGGCGAAACGTGGGAAGCAGAGAGGGGGGGAAGGCGAGGCAGGCCCTGCGGGATGCGGGGCGGGCAGCAGCCCTGCCGCGCGCTCATTAGCATTTCATCCAATATTCACCAGGGGACACTGAGGAGTTTGCGGGGGGGGGGGTGGGGGTGGGTGTCCCACCCGTCCCCCCACAGCCCGTCCCGCTGGGGCACGGGTGATCAAACGCCGCGGCGAAGATAAACTTTGAAAGACAGAGCGAACGCTTAAAGTTTAGATCTCCAGATTATTACAATGCTCGATATTAAAGTGGCCCTGAGCAAGCTTTCAAAGGGAGCCTCTAATAAAAATTGATCTCGGCTGCTTTTGCAGCGCTCGGAAAATAGGCTCGTTGAGCGACCGTAATATCGGGAGAAGGCTCCCTCCGAAATGACAGATGAAGTCATAAACAAGTTTGATCTCGGAATCAAGCTTCGATAAATATTAAACACAGCCCCCTCTGCACGCGTGGATTATGATATATGGCGCGTCCAAACTTTAAAATAAGGAAATACCGGAGAAAATGATCTCGATAAATTTTCTAAGTATAAACGTTGATTATGTTTCGATTTTCATTCAAGAGCCTATGCTGCTCGTTTTTTGGCGCAAATGACATCTCGCAATAGGCTTTTGGGGAAAAGGGCTCCCTATTTGAAAAAGAGAGCCCTAGAGGTGCACAATTTATGTAATCTGCGGCTGGAAAATGAATCGTGTAATTTATTGGAAAACAGAAAGTCATGAAGATTGGATCAGCATAGCCTATCCGAGGCCCCCTATCCATCAAGTTCCAATTAACAACCTAACCAGAGAGCTTTAATGTGTTTCCAATCTAGTGGCCTGATAGACTCATCAATTCCTCGGGGAGAAATTAAGAAAATCGACCGCCCCTTGGCGTTGTAGTGTCATTCCTTTCTGCAACTATATGTCAAATTAAAAACACAATTAAAATTTAAACTGTTTCAATCAGAGGGTGCCCTGCAACCTATGTTTCACTTAATAGAACTTTGATGAAAATCTGATGGTTCCACTCCATCACGAAGGCGAATAGAACTGGGGAGAGCCAGAGATTCTTTATATTTATTTTAAATACCGGTGCTCGGGAGAGCCGGCATCAAGTGCCCGTACCTGGGAGCCGCGGAGGGGGGTGGAAAGGGCAGCTTTAATCCGGATGGAGAGCTGACAAACACGCACGGAGGGATGTGGGTTGTGGGCTACTCGGGCAGGAGCTGCTGGTTTGCCCCGCTTCGGTTCGGTGCCAGTGTGAACAGGCCCGGAGCTGGGCTGGGTGCTCTCCCAGCGGGAGGGGACTGCTGCCCCGGGCGCTCCATCCCTACATCCCCACACGGGATGCGGAGTGTGGGGATGCTCGGCTTCGCGCTCGCAGGGCCACACTCACTCCGGGTTCATTATTTTTACCTTTGTTTCCCGCATTTTTGAGGCAATTCCGACTCCCGCCACCCCACTCCCCCCCCCCCCCCCCGACCGCTCTTTTCCGGTCCCGCCACCAGGATCCCGCTCGCAGAATAATTTGGATGCGCGGGAACAACTCAAGGTCATCAACACCGCCGGACGAGAGCAGGAACAATAGATTCATTTGAAACAATATTTTACAGACGTTTGGCGATCAATATGAGCTGAAGCATTATGCTGTACCAATCTGTTAATGCTCTTAATGGGCTTCTCATTCCGTTAGCGCACTGTGCCGAGTCGATAGAGTAAAGTGATTATTACAGAGACACTTGCAGCATATTTGGGGGAAAGAAAAAAAAAGACACCCCCCGTATTTCCATCACTGTTTCAGAGCGGGCTTGCTCCCCGGGAGCGGTTTCGTATGTCCCCACCTCTGCTGCCCGTCCTGCAGCCACCGCTGGCAGAAAAAAACCCTTTCCCATCAACCTGTGCCGAGACTTCGCGGTGCGAAACACGGCATTAAAAATCAGAATTGAAAGCGTACCCACCTGCCAGCCTCGGTCGCCGAGGGGCCCAGCCGCTGCAGCCCTCCGGGAGCCAAAACTCTCTGCATCCCCAAATGTGCCGGCCGGGAAGTTTATATCTGCCCCCCCTTGCCCCCCCCCCCCCCCCCCCGGTGTTTGCTGTACACAGCGAGCCTCTATTTGCTACCAAATAAAAGAAATACATGTGTGTTTAGACCACAAACAGCAGAGCTAGTTCTGTGCAGCCGGGCTCAAAACAGTGGCCGAGAGGAGCCGCGGTATCCGCTGGGCTGCGAACGGGGACAGGGATGCTGCTGCGAGCAGGGATGCTGCTGCGAGCAGGGGCGACCGCGGAGCTGCCGACGGCTTTGAGGAACGAGGAGACTTCGAGTTCCACCGACCTCCCTGCAAACAATCTCCCTGCCAAACAGTTTTTCTCCCTCTGAAAACTCAATGTGATTCTGTGATTCTCTGATTGTTTCCACCCCACCCGAGCGCGGTGGTTGGCGGGGGCTCTCCAGGAACTTTGGGGTGCAGGTTTGTGTTTACTTGGGCAGCCGGTGTCGCTCCTCAACCCGGGCTCGCTGGGCATCCTCCTCCGAACGCCCTCTCATCCCTGGGAAGGAGAGGTTCAGCCGCCCGCTTCTCGTTTCGCCGAGCATTCAGGAACAGGATTGAGTTCGGAGAGAGTTTTTGAGGACTTGGGAAGAGCCCGAGCGCCAGATGCGGTGCGGGTGCAGAGAGCGATGGGCATCCCGCTCCGAGGGCTCCTGTCCGGCCGAGGAGGGAGGAGAACCCGGTCCAACCTGGGCAGACCCGCTGCAAGGGGAGTGCGAACAAGGGGGTAAACGAGTTGGGATTTTCCCTGTTTCCTGCGGGTCTGCAGAGCCCGCTGGATGCTCTCGATTTTTCTTAAATAATAACAAAAAAAAAAGACCGCCTACCCGCGCCCCCTCGACCCCACCAGGATCCCCATCGAACCACCAGGATCCCACTTCCCCTCCAGGATCGCCCTTTCCCCTTGGGAATGCCGTGGCGGCTCCGAGACAAGCATGCCGTGCGCATCCGCGCAGGAACGGCACAGACGGGGGGCGAAGCTGGGGAAGGGCTGGTCCGGCCCGGAATCGTTTTCTGGGCACAAACCACAAATAAATGTGGGGTTTTTTTCCTCGCCGTTTGATAACATCGTTCTCCAGCGCAGTAAAACGGGAAAGCCGTATTAGCAATTACAACAATATTTTTAATGAGCTGCAAGCGACTTGGCCCGAAGTTGGTACTACAAACAGCCCGGGCAGCGCTCTGTTTGCAGACGACACAGCCGACAGCGTATTTTGACTCCGAAACTCTGTTTATTTTTCATTTACGACCCATTGCCGGAGTTTCTATCCCAAACGAAAGAAAAGCTCAGGATTATCTTTTCGCAAGGTTGAGTTTTATTTTGATTTCCTCGGCCCCGAGTCCTGCCCTGGGCGCTCCAAACACGCCGGGTCGAGTCGATCCTCGGGTAGAAGGAGTGGTTCTTTCTCCCCGAACGCCCGCTCCGGGGCTTGAAAGCGAGTGGCGACTGCGAGCGCGGGCGGGGGTGGGAGGCTGGCCATAAACCCCCACCTCTGGGGGTGCTTCTGGGGGACCCCCCTGCCACAACATCCCCAGGACTGGCGGAGTAGGGAAGGTCAGCCCCGGCGGTAGGCGAAGCAACCGGACGAGGGGGAGGAAGGGGCGGCTGGAATTTCAGGCTCCTGGTGGGAAGGAGCCACACCTCTCCCCAGCCCGGAGGCTCCTGGAGGCATTTGGACTTGGGGAGACCCTGCCGTGATGCTCCCAGGCTGGGAATTCCCCCACCTCATCCCACCCCAGAAGGATGCCGGCCGTTCTCGCTCCCAGACACCGCTCCCTTCATTTTCATGGTTTTTTTTTTCCCCTCCAAAACCACACTTTAAAAAATGATAAGGAACGGGTTTTATTGATTTTTCTTTTTTTTTTTCCACCACGACATTAAATTTATAACAATATAGGCTGTGTTAAAAATAGGACTGGTCCGTAACGGAAAGCGAGAGGGCAGAAAGCACAATGGAAAGGCTGGGGTGGTGGGGGTAGAAATTTAAAATGAAATTAAGAAATGAAAGCAACCCAAACCCTTGGGAAGGCAGCAAACAATCGTCACAACAGGTGAGCAGATACCGGGACAGAGAGAGACCAGGGGCGCCCCCTCCTCGCTTCATTCCTGCCTATTAAAATCCACGCACTCCATGTACCCGAGAAGAAAACTGTACAGCATATCAAATAAATTAAAATTACCCTAAAGTTGATTGTCCTTCACTTAAAGCGCCCAGCTCGCTGAATCTCCCTTAATTATATTCGCGGAAGCCCGGCTGATGCTCGTTCCCACGCCCTGCTCCTCTCTTCCCATCGCTTGTAGTTTTGTTACATTTTATTGTATACGACAGGAACGAACGCAATCACACGGTGCTAAAACCCCTTTCCTCACCATTCAAATAAAAGCAGTGCTTTGAGAATCGTCGTACAATATTGCACAGTTCAAAAGTACAATAATAATAATTAATAATAATTAGTAGTACAAAAGAAAGCAGAAGGGTACAGATTTTTTTTTTCCCCCTAAAATACCGAATAATTTTACAAGGAAAAAAAAATCCACAACCCAACAGATAGGAAAGCAAGAGTTAGAAACAAGAATTAAAAATACCTAAGGAAACGATAATAAATAAGGTTGGCTGGAAGCGTGCGTGTGTGTTTAACCGCTCGCTTCGAGGCCATATTTCTCGCTCGTTACAAAGTCCCGCCGCACAAACAGAAAGGTACAAAAACTGGGCGAGCAAAGAAACAAATCCGTACCGAAAGGAGAAGCCGCTGCCGGTGGCGTTCGAGTCACAACAGGTTGAGGAGCCGAACGGTTCGGGGGCAGGAGGAGAGGTCCGAGAGGAACAGAAATTCCGCTTCCCGGTAGCGTTTGGCAAATTTCGAGGAGTGGCCTGGGTGCATTTTCTCTCGCTTTTTTTTTTTTTTGTAATCTTTATCCTTTTTTCTTTTGTTTCGTCCTTTTTTTTTTTTTTTTTTTTACAAAAATAAAACTAAAGCCACCGAGCCCTGCGGGGTTTGCCCGCGGTTACAAAACCTGGGGCAGCCCTAGAGATTCTCTCTACGTCCCCGCTTTCAGTTCCCTCCTTTTCCTCGCCTTCCCCCCGACTTTGTTATTTTCCCTCCCCCTATTTCTTTGTGACTTTTGTGAAATCGGAGGATCCCTCCTACCCGAAGGACCCTATCGAGAGTCCTCCCTATTTATTTTTTGTAACTTTTGTGACAATAAGGTCCCTCCAATTTTTTTTTGTGTGACACCGAAGGATTCCCCCGTTTATTTTTATGACTTTTGTGACACCGACTGTCCCTCCTATTTTTTTGTGACACAAAAGGATCCTCCTTATTTTTTTTTTGTTACACCGAGGGTCCCCTCTATTCTTTTTTTGTGACACCGAGAGTTCCCCTATGTTTTGTGACCCCGAGGCCCCCCCTGTTTGCTGTGCCTCCCCTGCCGGCGCCCCCCCCGCGGTACTCACGGGTGGAGCCACCCCTGGGGCTCAGACGGGCCGCAGGAGGGGCACGGATGTGACCACGGGGTGCGAGTAGTACACGGGGTGCGGGAAGGTGAGGAGCGGCTGCGCCGCGGGGGCCCCCGTGCCGCCCGCGCCGCCCTCGGCACCCGAGTTCTCGTGGTAGAGGATGGGGACGCGCACGATGCGCTGCGCGGCCGCGTGGCTCAGGTTGGCCGCCTCCAGCTCGGCCGCCAGCTGCCGCTTCCACTTGTTCCTTCGGTTCTGGAACCAGATCTTCACCTGGGTCTCGGTGAGGTGAAGCGAGGCGGCCAGCCCGGCGCGCTCGGAGCTGCTCAGGTAGCGTTTCATGTCGAACGTGGACTCGAGCTGAAAGACCTGGCTGCGGCTGAACACCGTGCGCGTCTTCTTCTTGCGGCACGGCTTCTTCTCCGGGCTCTCCTCGCGCTTCGGCCAGTCCCCCCGCTCCTTGCGCGGCTCCTCCGCGTCGCTCTCCTCCAGGACGATCTCGTCGGGGCTCCCCGCGTCCCGCTCCTTCTGCTCGCCCTCCGCCCGAGGCGGCGGCTCCGGGGAGTCCCGCTCCGAGCCCGGCGATGCGGCGCGCAGTGGCGGCTTCTCGGCGGCTGCAGGGGGGACACAGAGAGACGCCGTCACCGCCCGCATCCCGGAGCACGTCGGGGAGAGGCGGCAAGACCCCCGCCTCGCCCCACGCCGCCCCGCAGAGGAGAGGGAGCGGTGCCTTCCAGGAGTGGAGGGATGGATGGATGGATGGATGGATGGATGGATGGATGGATGGATGGATGGATGGATGGATGGGGATCGGTATCTTCTAGGGACAGAGGAGTGGAGAGATGAGCAGTACCTTCCAGAGATGGAGAGACAAATGGAAGGATGGATAGAGGGGAGGACAGAGGGAAGGATGGAGAGGGAAATGATACTTTCCAGGGATGGAGGGACGAAAGGATGGAAGGGGAGAGCAGTTCCTTTCAGGGAAGGAGAGATGGAGAGGGGAGCTGTACCTTTTACCAAAGGGTGGAGGAAAGGATGGAGAAGGGAGCAGCACCTTCTAGGGATGGAGTGAAGGAGGAATGGAGGGGCGATGGATACCTTCCAGGGAAGGGGGAATGGAGTGGGAAGCAATTCCTTCTAGGGAAGGAGGAATGGAAAGGGACCGGTTCCTTCCAGAGATGGAGGAAGGGCTGAAGGGGGCTCGGCAGGTTCCAGGGAAGGAGGGCTGGAGAGATGGATGGATGGGGGCTCGGTACCTTCCGTGCGTGGCAGGGGCGCGGCGGCGGGCGCCAGGGCGTACGGGTACCACCAGGTGTGTGCGCGCTCCAGGCAGTGGGCGCTTAGGGCGAAGCGCGGCGCGGGGATCTCCAGGCGCGGGAAGCCGAGCTCTCCCATCTGCGAGAGTCCGAAGCCGGCTCCGTCTCCCCCCGCCTTGCCCGAGGGGGCGAACGGCGGCCGCGGCGGCTTGGGGGGCGCCCGGGGGGGGTCCCCGTTGAGCAGGTTCTTGATGTAGAAGGAGTCCTTGGCGGCGGGGGGCGGCGGGTCCTGCCCGGTCTCGGGCATCCTCCGGGGCGGCGCGGCTGGGGGGCGCGGAGGGGCCGCCCGGGGGCCCCTCGCATCGGGGGGCGGCAGCACCGGGGGCTCCGGGAGGACCCGCGCTGGGGGCCGCTGCGGGCAGGCGGACAGACGGGGTCGGCGCTGCCGCCTCCTCCTCGTGCTCCGCGCGGCGGTGCCGGGATGGAAATGTCACCCGAGTTAAGCGCGGGAGCACGCGGCGATTGGGCGCGCGCGGCGGCAAATGGGAGGAGACGGGGGGGCGCCCGGGCCCGCTATCGCCCCCCCCCCCCCCCCCCACGGGGCGCAATTAGGCAGCAAATGAGCGCGGGGCAATTAGCGCCGAGGGAGCCTGGCGGCGCGGGACGGCTCGGACCCGCAGCTAAACACCAACCCCCGCCCTGAGAATGAAACCCGGGTACTGGGATACCAGAATGACGGGATATCGGGATACTGGGATACTGTGATGCTGGAATAGAGGGATGTCGAGATACTGGGATACCGGGGTACCGGGATACAGGGATGCCAGAATGCCGGGATATCGGGATGCTGGGATACAGGGATGCTAGAATGCCAGGATAGCGGGACATCAAGATTCTGGGATACCGGGGATACTGGGATGCGAGGATACCGGGATGCCGAGATACTGAGACACCGAGATACCGGGATGCCAGAATGCCGGGATACCAGGGATGTCGGGATACCTGGATACTAGAATACCATGAATACCGGTATGCTGGGCTACCGGTCTGTGCTCGGCTTTGGGGCACAAATGACTTGGCGGGGGGCTGCGACCCGGCGCGGCGGGACGGCTTCCCCCGGCTTTCCCTCGCCCCGCGGAGCAGCTCTGCCCCGGTGCCGGGGCTGCCAGGGGCCCTGCCCGCTCCCCACTGATCCCGAGGCGCCCCCTGCTGGGCACAACGGGCACCGCACCCGGGCACGGGCACTGGGGGTCCCCCCGCCCCGCGCGGCGCGGCGCGCGCACCGGGACAGCGGCGGGGTCGGGCGGCTCCGGGCCCCGAGGGCCGCGGTGACAGCTCCAGGGCGGCGAAGGCATCGCGCCCCACCCGCGGGAACGGCCCGTCTGGCAGCGGGGAGGGGTGGCTCCGGAGATCGGCATCGGTAAGGGGAAAGCGAGGGGAAAGAGGGAAGAGGGAAGAGAAAAGGGAAAGGAAAAAGGAAACAGGAAAGGAGAAAGCAAAAATAAGAAAGAAGGGAAAGAGAAAGGGAAAGAGAAAGGGAAAGAGAAGAGAAGAGAAGAGAAGAGAAGAGAAGAGAAGAGAAGAGAAGAGAAGAGAAGAGAAGAGAAGAGAAGAGAAGAGAAGAGAAGAGAAGAGAAGAGAAGAGAAGAGAAGAGAAGAGAAGAGAAGAGAAGAGAAGAGAAGAGAAGAGGAGACCCCCATCCTCTGATTTTTGGTGTGCATCGAAACACTGTAATTAGGTGTGAGCACACACTACAAGAATCTATCCTGGCATACACGAACGATGGGCTCCGAAGGGTGTACACGTGCAAGGGGGGCAAAAATCTCTATATTTAGAAGTTTTAATACCCTGATCAAATACAACTTTCACTTGCTGTTCCCTTTGAAAGGCACCCACTCAGCAATACAGAATAAGACCTCTCTCATCTGAATGAAACTTCTCAGGTTTAATGCTTGCCATTTCCCCCCAGGAGTTCTACTTCCCCCCCGAACAGTTGGGGTTATAAAAATCCAAGGAAAATGTGCACAGATTCAATCACGTTAGATTTTTGGCTGCGGAAGGCACGATATTTCGTATACCTTCAGTGTATGCGACTTTTTTTCAGAGCGCTGTCTCTTATGTCACCATTTCTAAACCGTTGGTGTCACTGTGAGGAGCAGTTTGGATAAACTGCAGAAAGGAAAGTTCAGCAAAGCTCATCCTGGGGATAGGGTCTCAGCAGTTAATAGGACATTCCAGAAACATTCTACTCTTGTTAATAACTATTTCACTTAAAGGCATCAGGCAAAGTAAAGCTCATCGAGAATTTTTCAAACAAATACAATTTCAGTGGAAATACGCCTCAGCTCTGGGGTAAAACAGAGAAAAAACGAGAGACAGAAAAGAGTTTTATCCACAAAACAGCCTACAGTCGCCTAACCAGAGCTCTCGCATGTCCTATAAGGATATATGTTTGAGCCTACATATGTTTGATCTTTTTGCATCTCTTACACGAAAAAAACCCAAAGGTGCAAAATTCTTATTAGAGGACCCCACTGCAATTCTCCAATTCTCCATCTCAGAGAGGTTCTTGATTTCGATCTGAGTCACCAAAATCACTCTGTATCGAAGTTCCCGCCCTTTTCCATCCGTCTTTCACTTTTTTTTTGGTAACTGTGAGGTCCTGATCCCTCTGGAATCTCTCAGGGTATATTTCCACATTGCAGTCCTTTATTAAAAAAAAAAAGCCCAATCAATGCTCTAAAAAGAGCCATTTCGACATCCCTGTCACTTGCAGCCCATAGGTTTCTCGTATATTTATGTATTTTACTTATCCCTTTCCCCTCCTCCCCCCACAATATCTGGACATTAAAGGCTGGTATTGACCCTCTTCCTCCGTGCTTAGTGGTGATGGAGCTGAGGGGATTTTGCTGCAGTCATTTTTGTCTCTAGACCCGCACTCGTACCATTCCATTGTAAACAGATAATTATTATTTCATTAGTGTTCCAATTCAGAATTAATTGGCTAATTTACACATGGATCAATTGTATAAATGTGATGTTTGTGATAGGTGCTTGATATGATTTAAAGTAATTGTTTATTTTCAGGTTTTGGCTTGCATTGTACTGCAAAGTAATTTATCTCCTTATTTATTCCCTCTCAGCATTGCCTCTCTTTTTTCATTATTTTTCTGAAGAGCCACACTCTCGCTAAGCCGAAGCGTGAGTCTGTGCTGTGCGATGCTGCGGGGCCGCACTGACATCGGCTCCAAAAGGCCCTCCCTTGCAGCGTCCTGATTTTGCGTGCTCACCGGGCACCGCGCCGCCAGCCCCGTGCCTGGCAGAAGCACCCGCTGCAGCCTGCAGGCTTTGTATTTCACACGGGTCCTTGCACGGTCTTCATCGCTGTCGTCCCCAGGCTGCTCCGCTGTTACCACAGGTGACAAACATCTGTCCCTTTGGGTTTCGTTTCCTCTCATCCATCCGGAGGGATTGGAGTGCAGTGCTTAGTTCCCCTGCTCCTTTGTTTTTCAACCCGGGAGCGTGCCTGGCAGCCCGGCCGCAGGAGAACGGCAGCCGGGACTTGCAGGGCAGAGTGATAAGGTTTGCGGCTGCTTTTGTTCGGACAGGAAGATTTTGGCAGTGGCAGGACCTCCTCCCGCACAGCCCTCCACGGAGCCTCTCCCTGGACCAGCCCCGTGCTCTCCTGTAGGTGTCTACACCATTTACCCTACAGCAATCGTAGGGGAACAGTAATGGAACAGTAATCCATTGAGGCACTTCTTAATTTCATGGCTAACTTTAAGCAGCTTCTTCCACGGGGAAGTGCTGAAGCACCTCCTTGCAATAGGGTTTGGATATTCAGGTGGAGAAGAAAGAAGGGATGAGAACACACTTAGCAGCTTGCCCTGTGCAGAAATACTCTTTTCCCAGGCAATTGAAATGAATTCTTCTGCTATCAGATTTTAGAGCTGCTGTTATGCTGCTCAGGCAACTAAAAACAATTTTGTGAATGCCAAAGATTAACTACTGTGGAGTTTGAGCCCCTGTCAGTAGCTTTCCCCTCCCTTCTGCAAACCATTACACATTATCAGGGCCTTTGTAAAATCTGAGTTATTCAGAAACACCGCATTTCTCTGTCATTCTTTCAATTGCTTCTTCTGAAAGGCACAATTGGAAACAAACAGAGGTTATCCAGAAAAGGGATGCTCCTTTGTCATCAAAAGGAATGTCTCTTGCAGGATGCACTTGATAAGGATGTTTTATTCAAGACCAGAAAAACCACAAGCGAGTTATGCTTTGTAGCCTATCTTGGGTTTCATTTCGCTGAGTGTACCAGGGTGTATGTGAGGTGTGTGGGTTGGGAGGTATTTTGGAACAGTTAAAGTTGGTCCCTTATTATGCCTCACAATGGCATTTTTGTAGTTTTAAATGGAAAGCTTTGTATGGCTCTGTTTTCCAGCAGCTTCCTGGAGGCTGAGAGTCTTCCCTGATGAATATTAGAGCCTTACAGCCCTGCAGGAAAGCACGTTGTTTAATTTATGAGACTTTTATTCCTGAGGCCATTGCAGTCCTGTGTCTGACTTGCAAAGATACCATTTTTACAGGCAAGCAGCATTTCTAGGCTGTGATGTTTTTGTGAAACAAGTGCTGTTGCAAACCCCTGTGTAATGTAGGATAAATCCACAGGGACAGAATTGACGGGCAAAGAATGTGATCTAAAAACAGTCTTCATCTGATACAGCACTACATATGTGCTCTATATAAGGTGATGTGATGCTTTGAAGTCATGACAAGCTCATTCAATGTATCTCTTGTTTTTGTCATTGTGACCTGCCCACCAGCCTAATTCCTTCAGGCCTTCACCATGGTTGTGCAGATATTAGTCGTGTGCACAAGTTATCCCTTTTACAAGCAAACTCCGGTGAAATCTTAAATGAGCAGATCTCTCTCTATGGTCACAAATAGCTTATTTATGAAAATCTGAGAGCATCCTGAAACCACGCCTGAAAAGTATTGAGTATTTTCAGCTCCTACTGCAACAGAACATTTCTGCAGAGCTGTGTGGTGAATATGTTACTGGTCTGGCTAGAACAGAGGAGTTACAGTCTCCATGCAGCCTTCATACCTCGGAGCCAAGTTATCCATTTGCAGAGAGCCAACAGAGAGCAGAGTAGATCCAATGTTTGTGTGGGCAGCAGCTGGACAACCTGGAGCTTTAGGAGTTCTTAAATAATCATTGATTTCAAAAGTGTCACAGCCCATTGACTCAAAAATCAGCTGCTTATAAAAACTCTCATGTTCACATGAGATATCCCTGGCAACCATACAGGAGTTACGCTGAGCGTACAGTCTGAGCATGAGCAGTATTTGGAATTCTACTAAAAGATCCTGAGATCACCCTGATTTCCACAAGAATTTTTGTTATAAATGGCATGACAATTGGAGCCAGCTTGGTCTGAGTCAGCAGATCCCCAAAACAGGTCATGGGTTTGCAAAATGAATGAATGGTGGAGCCATTCTGAGCTTCCACAAGACCTGGCTTGTCAAGACCTCAGTGTGCTCTGCACTTATTAACGGACTTGTCTCACCTGCCAGTCTCCAGGGAAGGTCACTTCTCAGGCAAGCTCAATGTTTCAGGAATCCCAAGAAGCCCGAGTCATGTGTGCACCACAGGAGGCTCTTTCCACCTCTTTTGTCTGGGGCATCCACAGCACTCCTTGTCTTCAGACACACAGACAGCTCAGGCGCTCATATCACTCCCACGATGCACAGACTCCGATTGGCCAGCTCTGCAAAACACAACAGAGAAAAGCAGGGTTCTGGGATTCCTTCCACATAAAATTCTATATATTGTTTTACATATATATTATACATACAATATATAATAAATACTACATTATATATAATGTATATTATATATTACATAGTAGGTGTATGTTATAGGTATTATATGATATGCTATATATGATATATTACATTTTTCATTTTCCATACTATATATTACAAATTATAAGTATGCAAACCTACATTATAAAGATAGATCATCAGAGGCCAAGCAACAACTGCACTGGGGTAAGTGTTCTTTCCTCCAAAGCCAGATCCCAAATCACAGCATTACATTTATGCAGCATGCATTGTTTCTTTTTTAACACAACTGAAAATATAGAAATCTGCTAGAAAGGCCAGCATTTTGCAGAAAATATTTGTAATATATTTTAGTTAAACACGAGCAATACATATCAGAAATCTATCAGCAGTAAACCTGATTAAAGCAATGGTGATGGAGAACAGTAGAAGGACTAAATGCACTGTTGGGCAAACCTTCCAGTACTCAGCTTCACCAATACCATAGCCAACATAGTTCCACCACTCTTTTCTGCACAACAGGACTTTGTCTCTGGCATTAAGCCACAGGGACCCGACCAGTTCAGCCTTGCAGTCCAGAATGGTGGCTTGAAACTCCTTCCTCACACAGAGATATGAGAAGCAATCATGAAGCAGTAACAAAACTCACTAGGAACCAAGAAGGACTTTTTCACCTTATTTTACATTAGGCAGATTTTTGGCTTGTCATTAAGGATCCACGAAGAATATCAGGAAAAAAGATCGCAAGGGGACTGTGTACATCCGAACATCTTGTTCAAGGTGGCAGTAGGGCAAATAAAAATAATATTATATATGAAAGAAAGTGGAACAATTTCAGCTTGGCATATGCATGAAATGTAATACATTTAAATACTGCTGTGTATCTACAGAGCAAGAGAATTGATAAAATAATAATCATAACATACTAAGCAATATTTCTCCTCAGCAGCCTGATGTGTATTCTTACCATGTGTTGCCATTCCCTGAGTGTGAGAGCTAAGTTACTTGTGTAATGCTGTCATTAAAACAAACAAATAAATACCAATCCTTTTAATATATTTCCATTTTCTCTAGATCATTGTTGCCTCAAATATTCCAGTCAGGAAAACTGCATACAGTACATACCATGAGAAATTTGTTATGTATTGCTATGTTTGAGAGCTGCGACAGGGAGAAGAGCAGAGGATGTGCTAAAAGAATCTGGGATGAATGTGCAGATGCTGCTTCTGCTTTTAGTTTGTTTATTGGCGGCAAGGGTTGGTATGAACGAGATGATAAGGCACTGTCTCTCTAGTTAGAGACTCTGATTTTATTCTGCTCCAGAGACTATGCTTGTAAAGCGCTGAAGCTGATCAGAGATTGCAGAACACTGATCAGGATTTTCAGATGTCCTTGATAACGCCCTTCGCCATCATAATCAAGTCCTGAAATGATAATATATCGATTGGAGTACTTCGCAGCACTGTGGCACACAGAGGATTATTGATAAGCAGCTCCGAAATATTCAGGTGACAAATAAGGGCGGGGGAGGCGACTGAAACAGGAAGTGCCACAATGGTCTTTGCCTGGGAAACTATGCGTGATTTCTTACCAAAATATTTTCGTGTTTGCCTGGGAGTAGATTTCCACCTTAATTTGTGGAGAATTATTGCTGTTATTGCTGTACTAATAGCACTAATGCTAATGCAACAATCGGTAGGTGCACCCCCATACGCTTCCCCACGCCCTCGGCTCGCCCACGCCCTCCGCTCGCCCACGCCCTCCAAGCGCGGTCACGTTCAGCACCACGGCCAGCGTCAGGGGCGGGGTGGGGCGGAGCGCGGGGCGGAGCGTTGCCCGCAGGCGCAGGGGTGATGGGTCCCATCCTGCGCCCCCTAAGCAGGCTGCAGGGCCAGACCTCCTATGTGCTCGGGTGGGTGCATGAGAGAGACTCAGAATGGGGACTCAGAATCATAGAATCGTTCGGTTGGAAAAGACCTTTGAGATCATCGAGTCCAACTGTACCTGCCCACTACCGAACCATTCCTGAGCACATCATCTACCAGTCTTTTAAACACTTCCAGGGATGGAGACTCCACCACTTCCCTGGGCAGCCTCTGCCAGTGCTTCACCACTCTTTCGGTAAAGACATTTTTCCCAATATCCAATCCGAACCTCCCCTGGCACAACTTGAGGCTATTTCCTCTTGCCCCATCACTAGTTACTTGGTTGAAGAGACCAGCACTAATCTGCCTACAACCTCCTTTCAGGTATTTTCAGACAGTTATAAGGTCTCCCCAGTCTCTTTTTCTCCAGGCTAAACAACCCCTAGTTCCCTCTCATAAGGCTTATTCTCCAGACCCTTTCCTAAGCCTGTAGTGCTGCATGGACCCAGCACTTGGCCTTGTTGAACCTCATCCTATTGGTGTGATCCAAGGGCCACAAAGAAGAACTGGAGATTTACTGGGTAATGAAGGAGCTCCTGAACAACAAAATAATTAACTGCATACAAATCCTGAGATTACAAGCTGAAACCAGGACACTTTGTCTACGATGCTGAGTCTTCACAGGCAAACTCAAGAGAATTACCTCTTGGTTTATTTTAATATTAAACCATTCTATAAGAAGACATGGAAATTGTTTCCCTTTCCAATAGTGTTGGCACACTGCCCTGTTTATTCTTCAGTTGGTATTTTTTGTACTTCTTAGAAATACATCAAAGTTTATGCAATATGGGTAACTAGGAGGAGATGGAAAAGACATTGACAATATTAATTGTTTCATAAATACCCTCAGATAGGATATGCTTTTTATAACCTTGGTTTAAACCTTGTTATTGAAAAACCAATAGCCTGCCATTTGTTTATACTTTTCTTGGCATACAAGGCAGATATATTACAGCGAATGAAGCTAATAAAAGGCTACAGGCAGCATTTTCCACACTCAACTTTTAGGCATGGCCTCTTTCTCAAAAGAAAACAGTCTTTTATTTTGGAACATTATAACCATTCCATCTGTCTGTAAAAATGCATTAAGAACCAGAAATTACAAAGGACCAAGTAGAAAGCACCCTTTGCTTTTAGGTGAACACTTTCTCACACAAGCAATTCCAGTTACTCCATAGAGCTGATTATGTGAGTGACTACTGATGCAGAGGGGTGAAGGGCTCCACCAGACAGCCCAGTGGTGTTTGTCTCTGCCTCAGAGACAAAAGTTCAGCATGAAAAATGCCTCTTCCTTGTAGGGGTCTTATTTGGATCCAAGAAGTTAGCTGCGGAGCAAGGGGTTCTGAGCGTGGAAAGTAGAGCCACAAACTCTTCCAAAGGCAGAGCATGACCCATAGTTTCAGAAAAGGAAAGTGCTATGTAAATTTATTATTGGAGATCTTGCAAAAGTTTTTCATCCAATGGTAAAAGAAATTCTTAAAAATGCACTGCAAGCATTTTACTTCTTGCAGTCCCTTTATTTCTTTTATTCGGCATTTTAGACCCTACTGGAAGGAACAAGAGGTTTTACCTTGCTCCATGCATAGGGAATGTGAAGTCTGCCATCCAGGTTTTCAAAGCAGCTCTGCATGGATCATCCCCTACAACTTCAGGAACCTCCTGTGCCGATACAAAGGTCTGCTCCTGTGGTAGAGGAATCAAATTCATTACCAGAGGGAACACCAAGGCATGGTCCGTTCTCTATTTCATTTTAGCTCCAGAGTGGAGGAGACTTATGCTCAGCAGCCATACTTATTCCATACCTATTTCATGCTTGGAGCATGGTAAATCAGGAGTATCTGACTTCTTGAGCACCTCTCAGGCCCAGGAGGTTTTTAAGGACATGTTACAGAAAAGTAGAAACTCCTGAAGAAAACTGGTTGTGGAGAAGAGCTGAAGAATGCAGAGGAAGAAAAGCTGTAGCCAGGGGCACTGGGGGAGGCTGGCGTGGCACCAGCCATCAAGGCCAAGCAGAGCCCAGACTCTATTTGCCTCCCAGACAGCCTGCCTAGAGAGAGTCTGCACAGACAGACTTCAGAGGTACCTGGAGCAAACTGCTGGCATGACGAAAGCAGTGAGAATATGTGTTGGCTCGAAGGTGCTTTCACTCATTGCTTGTTGTAGTTTAGCCTTACGATGTGTGTAGTAGTCGTACCTGGGACGAGATGAAAAGGACCAGCTTGATCTCAGGGGTTGGACCAGATGGCATCCAGAAGCACTTTCCACCCTAGAATGTTCTGAGGCTTAGCAGGAACTGATCAGATGGAAGGAAGAGCGTTTGGGCCATCCAAGAAACAGTACATTTTAAAGAGCCATGCTTTACTGCAGTTTCAGCCCCAGGAAGGCAACAAGAAGCACAGCCCTTTCCAGCTGCTCAGGAGGGCCTAGGCAGAAACCGAGGGAGAGTTTTTCTTCACCAGTGCAAAAGCAAATGCAATAACTGGCAGTCTCCGTGTAAAAGCATTTGTCTTAGTCATGTTAATCGTGCTGTTAGACTCTAATTTCCAGCTCCAGTGTCAGAGAACAAAGTGCACACCATGAAGGGCAGCAAGGCTGATGTAGCAGTCCGCTTCTGCCACTCACAACATCTGTTGAGCTAATCTGAAACTCCACAACCAAATCCCATTTCCAGCAACGCACGTGTTTGCCTTTCTCCTCAACCTGCCAGTTCTAATGACTCTCAATTAAATGAAAGCCTTCCTCATGCTCTGGGTCTCCCCGCCCCTCCTCCCTCTGAGGCCATGGTTTTAATTTCACCCTGTGACAGCAGCAGACAGTTACACCAGGCAGCAGGATTGTGACTCACCATGTACCGTGGGAAGCACTGATGATCCAAAAAGCAAACGGAGGTGGTCAGTGAAGGGGAAATCACTTATGCAAATAGAAATATTTTCAATAATGATCAACAGTGTGAGAAAGAACATAGGAAAAATTACATTAGGCAGAAGAGCTTCATTTTTAAAATGATCCCTAAGTGCCAGAAATCTTCCTATCTTCATTTTTCCCTTTAAACTCTGTCATTTGTACAGCCTATTAACCTTTAACTTTATGACTATCCTAATGTGAAATACTGGCAGCATTTAAGTCTGAGAATACTGGAGACCTACCTTCCTGGCTGGCAACAGAGGTGAAGCACTTTCTTTTAAATCAGTCATTTTTAATACCAGTCATACACACACAGCACCAGAGATGCTATTTTTAGATTCACGTGCCGGTGTTACTTATAATAAATGCTCTGCAGACTCCAGTTATCATACCTCAGAGGTCTTGAAGTTACCTTCTTGCCTGGCCTCTCCCAGTTTGTCACCTGAATTGTAGTCTTCAATTCTGCTCAAAAGTAAAAGAACAAATGAAAATTAAATTGCCTCCTTCAAACTCCCTCTTTTCTGTTCTTAAGAAGACAACGCAAAATGAATTATTTGTCTTTACAAGGGCTGCTGGGGAGCCAAGCAAGGCTGGGACTTCGTTGTCTGAAGCACTAACCCACTGTTACTCCAGCCATTTCTGCCCTGAAGACTTGGTAGTTGAGATGGGGTAGGGGAAGGATGGGTGATTAAGTGACTTCCAAAAGGTGGTAAAGACAAAGTGGCTCATCTGGATGGCGTCTTCTGGGGCTGTATCGATTACACCTGCGGCAGGGGATGTAAGCGTTTAACACGGAGCTTGTGTGGCTTTAATTGTTATCATTATTTCAAACCATAAGAGTGACAAGGGCTGCTCACACCTGAGGACAGGAACTTCAGTTATTCATATCTAAATCTCAGCAATTAAATAGCACTAGGGATGACAGAAGATGATTCGTGGGGAAGATCCGTGATGGCTTCTCCTCTGCCAGTGAGTGCCTTCCTCCATGGCCCTACCATGGGGCATCATCATGGCCCAGGAAAGCTCCCAAAAGGAGGTCTCAGTTGGAAAGAGCCACTAAAGCCACTACACTGACGGCTGAGAAAATGCTGCCTCTGAGTTGAACCACCAGAATCTTTAATTACACAAAGTCTTTCCCTTTTCCCTTGCTCTTTTAGGCTTGGCAAACCTTCACAAAGCTCAGTGGGCAGTCCTGAAACAACACTTAAATTGACTTTGCCAGGTTGGAGCCCATGCCTCCCTCCTTAACCAGTCCGAAGGAGCAAGACAGGGACTGCAGTGGCCCCTGGCTCTCCAGCTCTGCCCTGCTGAGTGGCTCAGGTGAGGGAAGAAGCCCATGGCTGCAGGAACATCGTTCTCTGTCAGTTCCTATGGGCAACACTCCCTTCTGGAGTGAAGGATGTGGCACGTGCCAGAGGATTTCAAATGTGCCAAAGGTCTGGATGTTTAACACCGATGCAAACTTTTTCCTGATCTTTCACTCCAAAGAAGAGCTCAGTAGAAAAATAAACCTCTTAGAGGGCCTTTTGCTCTCAGGTCTGTTCAGGAGAACAGGTCTGGCTTCTTCCTCGCTTACACCTAACCCAGAGCTGAAAGTGCAGGCTCGCTTGCGGGTAGAAGTGATCAACCACCAGCACAGGCTGAGAAGGGGTCATGGTTGCCTTCCCTGGCCGTGGACCAAATTCACCCAAGGAAAGTAAAGTATGTGGGACATTTTAAAATTTGAGTAAGGAGAAAGTTCAAAGGAGAAAATGCAGAGTTAAGCTTGCTCTTGCATCCTCTGTGCACCCTATCTGAGACAGTGCTCCAGTGTGTCCTCTATACTCATATGAATGGATTTATCAGGTGGCAGAGGAAGCAGGCAGCATTTATGTTGATGTTTACGGACATGTCTAAAGTTTGCAACAGACTCCATCCAAGGTATCTGTGAGATGAAGCCCAGTGTGCTGCACCAGCACAGGGATTTCGCTGAGCAGTGGATGGCTCAGGTCCCTGCAGGGGTGGCTGGCATGTGCCACCACACTTGGGCACAGCCTGCACGCCCATGCAGGGCTCTGCTCCTCGGGCCCATGGCACCTCCTGCTCTCACAGTGTCCGAGGAATGTCCCAAAAACTTCAGCAGGACTCAGCCATCTCATGGTGGAGCTGCTTTTCTAGACTCCATCTGGGTTTAGAAACACGTTTAACTTAGGAGCGCTCTTGGGTCCTATCGATTTTAATGTAACAATCATATGTTTAAAACTTAGCATGTGTTTAATTGCTCTGGTGAATAACAGCAGGTTGGTGCTGGTGCTCACATGCCTTGCTGACCCGGTGCCTGGGAGAGCAACGCTGCACCAGCCCCACAGCAAGGAGATCGAGGGGACAGCATTTGTCCCAAACCTGAACTCAGATGATCCCAAATTCTTGCTTTTATTTTGGAAGTAGAGATGGTTTCCTAAAAGGAATGGAAGTACCAAGGAATGTGGAAATGAAACTACATGAACCGCCTTGTTCATTTAGCTCCTACTCTCAGTTATTTCATTTTTGGCATTTACCTAAAGTTCTCATCTTTCCAAATCTTGTTTTATGGTTAGTATAAGGCCAGCCTGAAAGATAATATATTGTTACTGTTATATTATTTATTTCAAAGCCAAGGTATTGATTATTGCATGCTGAAAATGACAAATGGCATCTGAGAAAGGCACGGTCAGCGAGTTCTATTAAAGAAATGATAGTATTGCTCATGGATTGTTAAAAGGTTCAGTTTAGGTACTTTATAGGTTTATATCCATCACTATTTAATGACCAAATGATGAAAAATACCAGTCACGGGAACAATTCCTTTCTGTTGCAGTTTTACGTTGAAGCAGTTAGCAAAATAAGAGAATGTTTTGTGCTATGGGTTTACACACCCAGACCTTGTAGCACATAATCCAGTAATGAGCTTAATTACTTTAAAGGTGATGATTTAACACGGGTAACTATTGTGCATTGGGAGAACACTGGAGTGGGTCCAACCCTTCTCTGTAGTGCTGGTATGTCTGTGCTGGCAGTGGCACATTGTCAGGCAGGCAGGTGTGTGGGGTGCAACGCCTTACACACCCCACCAGGGCACCTGGGGGAGCTCCACTGACTCCCAGGAGCTGGACATCAGGGCCCAGTCCAGGGTCAGAGCACAGAAAAATGCCCTGGTGAGTTCCTGACAGAGTGCTCCCACCAGTCAGGGCAGCGTCGTGTGGGGACAGGGTCACTCTGGAAGAGCAAACAGACATCAGTGAGTGGAAAACCATCCCAGGGTACTATTGATGTCCCTGTCCCTTTGCTGAAGGAGCCAGAGTGGGATTTGGCCTGTTTTCCCCACCTTTAATCCCACAAGCTCGAGCTGGAAGCCCAGCAAGCATCTCTTTGTTGTTTGTCACAGGTATGAAAGGCTCTCTTTTCACTCTTATTCTCTTAGAGCCATCTGTTCGAACCACTTTCAAAATGACAGCAATTAGAGATAAGAGCTAATAATGCTCCAACCTGCACGCTGGGAAATGCCATTTAATCACTATTGGCTTGGCTGGCAAAGAAGGAGCAGCATCTGACTGGACCAGGGTGATAAAACTCCCATGCCGGCTCAAATGAAGAGCCCAGCTGCAGTGTTTGCCACCATGAATTGTAGCTGCAAGACCTGGAATCTGGCCTAAAGAGCCGATATAAATCCAGCAAAATAAATCTTTCGCTACTGCCTGTGGTTTCCCGCTGTCTTAGCTCAACTCTTTTACCTAATCTCTGACCTGCCTTTGTAATTTTTCCTATTTCCCAGGTAAAGCACAGGGTGCTCATTAGTGGGAGGCTGAACCAACAGCAGCAAGGGAGTTCATGCCTTCTCCCGTGGGAGACAAACTGGGCTGCGCCAGGGTGTGCTGGTGGGAAACCTTTGGTC